>JAXQQM020088043.1:0-33446 GCA_034641835.2 Pinus albicaulis
TATGACTCCATAGCCCAATGGATTGAAAACTCGCCATCATCTTTCTTTAGAATCAAAGTTTATTTTGTTCACTTGCAACTTCTCACCTTTGAACCTATTTGCATATAGATCTTTCCGTCTTAGAACAGCAACTATGTTCAATCATCTGAGAAAACCAAAAAAAACCCTTGGCCTTCATAACTAGCCTAATATCATCACCCTAAACTTCAAAGACAATATCCATCTTTGTACATATTGGAGAGATCCCTCTCCGGATTCAGGAGGGCTAGATCCTAGAATCCCAAAGTTGGTTGAAATGATGTTAACTCTGTGATCGGACTTTGCCAATCTTTCTTGTTACAGAGACCTAACAGGTGGTTTATATCATCATCAAAGGGAAACTCTTTTTTGGGAGTTTCTTTTTCAGCAGAAGTGTTTCTTTCAAATCTCAAACTCTGTTTTATACTTGCAAAGTCATTTCTGGATTGCAGAAAATCATCTATTTGGTCATCATTGTCAAACACTTTCCAATGGTTTAGGTTGTCCGGTACAGTAGGCCTGTTCTTTATTTTGATGAGGTATTGGTTCTCTTCATAAGGTAAAGAGAAATTGCTAGCAGCAAAGGCAAGCTCATTGGCAAGGCAGTTTTGGGCCCTAGTGATGAAAGTGAGCTCATATTTCTCAAAGGTTTTGAGAAGGTCTAGGGAAGCATTTCTATATTCCCTTAACCTAGGGTTCTTGGCTGAATAATCTCCCTTAATTTGATTTATGATCAGTTCTGAATCTCCTTGAACCAATATTTTCTTAGCTTTGAGGTCTTTTAGTAGGTGAAAACCAATAAGGAGAGCCTCATATTCTGCAACGTTTTTGGTGCATTGGAAATCTAGCCTATAGGAATGGCCTTTATTTGTGTTGTGGAACCAAACCCCTACTCCTGAACCAGCCTTACCATAGGAACCATCAAAGCTTATATGCCAAAGGGTGTCAATTTCATTTTTGTCAACATTTTTCACTTTGGGGCTGTTAGGATTTGGGGCGTCATTTTCTTGGTCAGAGGACAGACTTGGTTGTTCTGAGGGGCTTATTCCTTTCTCCTTTTCATCTATTTGTTCATCTATGTAATTTTCATTGTATAGGATGAAGGAATCAAGGTCTGAGTGAATGGAATAAACCGGTGTGTTATTTGGCTTATCTATGTTACTCACCATGTATTTCATGTGGGATTCCTAGTATAATCTCCTTGTTTGATTGAACACTGGGATGGTGTCATAAGTCATGTCCATTTGAAGGCTTCCCTGGAGTTTGGCCCCCCATGATCTGGATAAAAGCATGCCATATTTTGGGGGGATTTCAACCACAACTATATCCATGACTAGACTTTTAGCATGGATTTGTGCCAGATTGACACACAAATCCTTGATTAGGCCTAGACACTTGACCCTACTGAAATCAAAAGAGTACAAACCTTTGTAGATTTTTGTGATCTCTAAGCCCAATCTCTCCATCACAACTTTTGGCATGAGGTTGTGTGAGGTACCGGAGTCTAACATAGCATTATGCAGAATTTTATCTTGTATGTTCCGACTTAGATAGAAAGGAGGGACAACTCCTTCTTGATATTTTCCCTCTACTTCAGGACCAAACAACAATTCTGGTTTATCATCAGTTAAGTTTAAAGTATCAGTATCACTCCATATATTTAAAACTTTGAAAATCTGGGATCTATATACCTCTTGGGTTACCAGCTCAGTGAGCGGTATGGTTATCTTGATCTTGGCAATCTCCCCCGCAAAACTGAAAGGTGTAGGTGTCTTTGTTGCATTTAAATCAGTTTTATCAGCCATGAACTTTTCTACACTTTTAATTGGTTGATTCTGATTTAATGGTTTGGAAAGCAGGATTTTTTCAGGGCCACTAGTTGAAGTACTAGGGCAGTTTGAATATTTGTTAGGTTGACTAGTCTTTGGTATGTTTGGTTCAATTTTCTTAGCCACAGTATTTGTATTTTCTGCTGTCTTTTTAGGGATAGGTTCAGATGTTTTTTTACAGTAGTTTCTGACTGATTGGTATTAGGAATATCTTGATTCTTTTTACTCCTAAGGTAATACTGCCTATGGAATTCCATTATGGCATTCTCAAATCCTAATTTATAGTCTTCAGAATCTTCATATGAGTTCTCATGAGGTTTTGAAGAAAACATCCTTTGTTCTTCTTCGGTAATAAATGTGTTATCCTCATCATCCGAACCTATGGCATTTACATGGTTGTCTTCCAACTGCTCAGGCTCTCTTTCTTCTTCATCTAGATAGTTGTATTGGAATGGGGTCTGATTTGTTGGTCACTCCCTCTTTGTCTGACTGGAGGAGGGTCTCTTCTAAAAATTTTATTTTTATTCATGTTTTGAAGATTGGCATGATTTTCCCTAGGAGGTGTTCTCTCATTCAAAATGAATTTTTCCATCATCCTCTCCATTGTTCTAACTATGGAGTCAAGTTTGGTGTTAGAAGAGGATGGTGCAGGTGTTGTGTCATCTTTATAAGTCACCCTTTTTTCTGATCTTTCCCTAGCCCTTCTCTCAATCAAATTGGCCTCTACACTCACAACCCCCTTTTGCATGTCTTCTAGAGTTAGGTAATCTCTCTCCCTTAGTTGATAGGCCATATCAGCATCAAAGCCTTTAGGATATTTCACCAAGGCCAAGCCTTGTGGAGGTTTTATGTGAGGTGGGAGAGCATTGTAAACACTATTAAATCTAGTGGAGTAGTCATGAACACTTTCTCCCGGATTTCTCTTAAGATTGTTATACTCAGATAGAATTTGGAGGGGGTTCTTCTTGATTTCCCATTTGTCCACAAAGGTTTGGAATAGAGTAGGGAGATCCTGAATGCTGTTGGGAGGTAATTTTTTAAACCATTTCTTGGGTTCTCCCCCAGGCTTTGAGCAAAAATCCTCATTTTTATGGTTTCTTCTTCTATCTCCATATAGTCAAAAGCATCACTAATTCTATCTACATGTTTTTGAGCAGTGATGGATTCAGTCCCTAAGAAGTGAGGGATTTTGGATTGATAGTCATTTGGCAGAGGTAATAGTGGTTGTTGTAGATATAGTGGAGCATACCAAGCTGCCATGATGGGAGGGAAAGGAAACAGGGGCTGATTTACAAGGGGAGGATTTGTGAGAGGTGGAGGAGGATGGAGTGAGGAGGTTTGTACACTGATGGTATGGATGGGTGTTTCTGAGGTACTTGGACCGGAAGACTGATTCTGAGTAGATTTGAGATGAAAATGGCTGAGGTGATGGAGAAGATGAAAATTAGGTGGAGTGGAAGGAGAAGCTTCTCTACCAGAGCTTTGCTGCAAATCTATGGGCTCAAAGTCAGCTTGGTCAACCCTACTTTGTGATTTGGTCCTGAATAGGTTCTTGGTATGGTGCAAATCAAACTGAGGATCTTGTGAAACTGTAAGGTGTTTTGGTGTAGAAATTTCTCTATGGATGGTCCTAACAGTGGGTGAGTTTCCAGCTTCAGGATTTTGCCACAAAATATTTTATGGGTTGTCAACTATGGTAGGAGGATTTGGGTCCGGGTGTGATCTGGTATAGATCCTTCGTGAAGCCAAATATCTCTATTCACACAAGGTACAACTAGGCCTTAAAACCGTTTTGGACTGATTTGACACAATCCTAGAACAACCTATGGGACTAGTGGGATGAGGAAGGCCTACTGGAGGCTTAGTGAAGTCGCCAGGTGGATTTTTTTTGAAATTCCGAGGATATTTATACAATGGTACACCACCAAATTCTTGATAAAAAATCAATCTATGGAGTATTTATTTTTGGGCTTTTAGTTTCTTTATGTAGCCTCAAGGTAAATGAGTATTCTCTAGCTAAATCATCATCTTGCCAGGATGGTGAAGTAATTAGTTTCTACTCTGGCTATAGGTTGGTTTATAAGTCAAACTGGAGATGGATATGAGTCTACAAGAGTTTTTCAGGCTACTATGAACTCAATCCCACCGTGATCGCCATTATGTTAGCTCCACGTAATTTGTTAGATTGATTGAGATACAAAGGTACAGGGTAACATAAAACCAAGCTTTGGAATCCTAGGACCTAGCCTTCATGGATTCGAAGAGGGATCTCTCTAGTAGGTGCAAAGATGTGAACTTGTTTGCTGAATAGGGTTGATTTTGGGCCAGATGTTAAGTGCATGGTATATTGATTGTTTTTGGTTGAGTATGAAGCTCAGATATATTTTAGATAGGAAACATGGAAGATTGTCAAGTCATTGGGAAATGGAGTCTAACAAGGTCCAGATAAGTTCATAAATGGAGTGAAGAGTATTTGCAGGGAAATTTTACTTGGTTGGTGGATCTTTTAAGGTTTGTAAAGGATTATGAGATGGAAATTAAGTTTAAGAACAAAGCTAATAAAGGCAGGAAACTGAGTCCTTATGTGCTTTGTGAACTGAGAGAGTTAGAAGATTTATAAGTGTAGCAAGAGAATCAAAAGCATAAGCAAAGCATAATCCATTTGATTTCAAACTGAAAATAGATAATCAACTAAGACAACAATCAGATAAAACATAGAAAGGAAAAAACTTGTCTAATCTTTCAAATATTTTATCATCAAGAGAAGAAAAACATTTAAGATGCACGAATAACTATACCCATAGAAAGAGAGAAAACCCTAACATCCACAGTTACAAATATGAAGGTTCCTTGAAACAAATTCAGCTAAGTGAAGGAAAAGAGCATGGTTAAGATAGACTTATTTGACAAACCCTAGGCAAAGTTGCTTCAAAAGATGATTCCAAGAACAAAGTATTTCAGTGGCAACAATATGCAGGGCTAACCAAATCATAATTGATACTAAATGATCTAAATCATTCAGGAAATGGAAAAACTAAGAACTTCTTAGAGACAAAGAAATGAATTCCCTAACATATCTCAGTAGAAGAAAACATTAAGGTAGTGAAGGAAACAAACAGATCTAAGGTGCCATTAGCAAGAATATCTTAGTCTAAATTTTTTGTCCTACGACAGCATAGCAAGATGGAAAAAATAATGGAAAACTAGAAAAAATAAACAAGAGAAAACTTCACCATCAACTAGGCCTATGGATCTTGTAAACAATCCTTCTCCATCCACAAGCAAATCGGATCAAGCATGAGCTCCAAGACATCAATTTCTCATCAAAGGCTTCAAAGGGCTATGTATTACTCTAGCATAAGTCATCAAAATCCAAAAAAATATACAAGAGCCTCATGCTCTATTTATTGAACAGAAGAGGAGGTGGAAACCCTAAGAGGCTTCCAGAAACCCTAATTTCAGCCATAAATTTCATAAATGTGCTTAATGACCATGCAAGGCCCAAGACACATTAGAGATAAGGAAATAAATGAAACACACCAAAACATAACTCCCTAATAAAATCAGGAGTGTTTTATCCAAAAAAATATTTAAAAACTAATTTTCCATTAATTTGTGTCTTTTGTTGACTTTTTGGTAAAACGCTGTCTCTGTGCGTAGCTCCATATCAACAAAATTTGGGGTCTGTTGCAGCTGAGTTTTGGACCCCTTCCTGGAACCGGATTCGGGTCCTTGATGGCTCGTTGGAAAGCTTGGAGAGTCTAATTTCTATAAATACTTGATTTGTGCTGAATGGATGCCATTTACATACTCAGAAATCAATTCTCCCATGACTTCTCAACGGGTAGCACCAGGCCTGAAAAGGAGGCAGAAAGGTCATTTTTGAGGTGTGTTTTGACCTTTTGAGGGGGAAAAAGTGCTCCAATTGATCTGAAATTGTTTGTGGAGACTTATGGAGACATTAAAAACCCAAAAATATAAAATTTAGCAGTTGAGGATGCCCCAAACAAAAGCATAGCCCCTAGGGTGTTGCGCTTATAGGGGCCCAAATTTGGAAAAAACAAAAAGTGTCCGGATTTTCTTCAAAATTGGTGGGTAGACCCCTCAAGGGGTTTTAGACACCTGCTAATAAGCATCAGCCAAGATCTCGAGGATTTCATGAAATTTGGGCCTTTTTAGCTCTTCTATCTCTAAGAGGGCTTGCCTCAATTTAGCATTGGCAATCATGCTCTTCCTTGCATAATGTTTGACCATTTTCTTCTGCAAGGCAAAGCCCCTTTTGACCTCTTTGAAATTTTTGTGCTCCTATTTGTAATATTAGATGACCCTTTGTGCTCTTTCAAACCCTTTTCCCATTCTCGAAGCTGGGCATCTTTTTCTAGGAGGAGTAATTTTGTGTTTATCCCTTGGTCTTCATTGTCACTGTCTAGATCAACAAAGAGAGGGCCTTGAGAAACATTTTTAATCCTTTTACTCCTCTTGACTAGTGCCTTTGGCTCAACACTCTTCATTTTTTCTTTGCCTTTGTCTGATGTTTTGATATTTTGTGAGGAGGTGGCCCTTTTCCTTTTAGAGGTAGAAAACACACTCCTTTTCCCTCTATGATAAGTGCAAGAGAGAGGGGAAATCATGGGAGTCTCAAAGGAAATGTTGACATCAGTTTTTCCTTCATTATGCACTAATTTTTCTATGTCTTCTATGGACTGATTTTTTTCAAGACAGTCATGATAGCTGTCATGACTGTCATGACTCTTTCTTGGACTGTTTTGGGCACTTAAATAGCTGCCTTCCTCATCTATATGTTCTTCTTCTTCACTATTTTCCTCTTCTTCCTCATTGTCATCTTCCTCTTCCTCATCATTTTCATTGTCTTCTTCATCATCATGTTCACTATTTTTATCTTTGTGACTATCATCACTAGTTTTATCTTTGTTTTCTTCTTCATTGTCTTGCTGCCCTTGGCCATTGCTGCTTTCTTCTTGTCCACTTTCCTCTTCTTCATTCTCTTCTTCACTGTCCTATTGATCATCTTACTGCCCTTGGCCATTGATGCTTTCTTCTCAGCCACTTTCCTCTTCTTCATTCTCTTCTTCACTATCTTGCTGCCCTTGGCCATTACTACTTTCTTCTTGGCCACTTTCCTCTTCTTCATTCTCTTCTTCACTGTCCTCTTGATCATCTTGCTGCCCTTGGTCATTTTTTATTTCTTCTTGGCCAATTTACTCTTCCTCATTTTCTTCTTCATTGTCCTCTCCTTCATCATCATTATCTGTCTCATCCTCTTCCTCACTGTTACCTCTTATTTTCCCTTCACTAGGGCTACTGTCAGCCTCTTTACTTGGTAAATCAAGGGAGGAAGTAATAGGTGAAATTATTTGTGGAGAAGGCACGTGGGGAGATGATGGATGTGTGGAGGTGGATGGTTGTGAAGTGGAAGGAAAGCTCTGTTGGATGAAGATCTGGGGGTCTGAAAACACATCATGTGAGATGAAGGTCTCCCAAGATATACCTTGTTTCTCTAGACGGTATAGGACAATCATCTTGATCAGGGAGTGATGAAAGAGGCTAGGCATTTGGTGGTAATAGCTTTTCCTCTTAACAGTAGAGGCCATTTTATCGATACTCCGGAAAAGGTAATAAGGTAGGTTCATCATTTCGACTTTGGTGAAATGCATTGGAAATCTGATATGATATGAATAGAGCTGGGAATACCTTCCCTCACATGTGAAGAAACTGATAATCTGCCTCATTAATGCTGCATACCTTTCCAGCAGATAAAAAAGGAAAAATAGCCTTGCAATCTTGCTGACAGGTGGGTTTCAAATAAGGCCCATAATAACTCAAATCCAATTTCTTTTGTTTGAACCAAAGCTCACCAACATCTAGTATACCGGTTGCTTTGGAAATGATTTCAGATGAAAGCTCAAATTGGACCCCTGCTAGATTAACTTGGTGGTTTTGTAGGCTACAAGCAAACAACCTGGTTAAGTCTCGGTGGTTTTCAACTTGCTTGACCTTATCACAAAAATGGTAGCATCCTACATCCTGTAAGTATGAGAGGATCATAGGAGAGGAAGTAATTGGAGTGGTGTCTAGGGGCTCAAACCTTTTAGCTCTTACTCCCTGATGTTTTGGCTTGGTGGGAGTATGAATCTCATCACCACTAGTGTGACTATCACTTTATGACATGATGGCTGGTCCAAACAGCAGAAGGAACCATGAGTTTTCTTTAGGGTATTTGGAGCAAAGTAAGTGGTGTAGGTCAAACTTTTGCAAAGAGGGAAGCTAGGGCGAGGACATATTTCAAAGCTTGGACTTGGTGGAAGAGGTCAGGTTTATGCAACTTAGTCTTCTCTTTGTATGAAAATAAATATTTCTTATAACCCTAGTTCAAAGAGAATGACAATTTGTTTGTGCATAATCTAGGGTTTTGGTTAATCTCTAATCACGGATGACATCTTTGATAATCAATATTTGGGAGAAGGAAAGAAAGGTTGACTAACCTTATCTCAACTTGCAGAGGGTTTGTGGAGGGAAAAATAATTCTTGAAACCTTTGGCACAATTTTTTGAAGTGCTACCAAGGGCGCAGCACCAACGCGTAGCGCCAGGCCGGTCGGGCCATCTGGTCATAGCGTCGGGCGTAAAAACAGGCTCCGGTGGTCGCTCCTGTGCCTGCGCATAGCGCTAACCCAAGTGCGTAGTGCCACCCTGTGAGCATGTAGCGCAGTGTAATTTTACACTGCCTGCCTTGCCTCTGCACGTAGCACCGAATTCTGGGGGCGTAGCGTCGTGCCCGGTGCGTAGCGCCTGTCAAATTTTTATAGTTTGCCTGAAAACTGAAGAACTTTACTCTCAATGGCTTCTTCTCCTCGGTAAAGCACAAATGATGCATGGGGAAGGTTCACTTGGCCTTTATACTTGTTTTGAAAAAATTTAAGAAGCCCAAACCCACTTTTGTTAGTTTGAGGTTTCTTACCTTTCAACATGTAATTCTGCTGTGAACACCGCTATTAAATATTTCTTGGAAAACATGTTTATTCCTACCTTTGCCAATCTTTTGGGGAGCAATATTTTTTGGCATGGAGGCCCTCTGTTGGGAGCCTATCGTTGAGATGCATAAATCGAGGTCACATTTTCCCTTTCTTTGACAATAACTCATAATCTGACCTTTTACCTTAAAAATTCTATTTTTCTATCATTTGGCAAAAAATGGTCTTCTTTAACCTGATACTCGTTTTCTGTCTTCTCCTACTGCAGATGAAGCAGTGCTATTTTGGAAAAAACCTTTAGGAGGAGGCTTTTTCTCTTGTCATCAATTTTTTTTAATATTCCAAAGAAATCTGTGATACTCTTTTACCTATATGATTGTTGTTTTTGTCTTGTTTGGGTCTGCTTCTTGGTGATCATTATGCCCTATTACTTTGCCTCCTCTGGTTGCTGAAGGTCATATTGGCTAAAAATAAATAATATGTGAACAAGGGCAGTTGTCCCTTGCAATGTTTGTACTCTGAGACAAGGGGGCCCCTTTGAGTGCAATCCTCTTTATGTAGGAAGGCATAACTTGCTGGTCACCAAATCCATCCTATAAATTAGTGAAACCTTTGGGTGACCTAATGGGGACCTTTGGATTTGGATTTTGGATAGGCATTTAGACTTTAGGGATTACCAAGGGTGAGATAGGACCTGTGATAAGCTTAGTGTGTTTGAAGACCTAGGATCTAGCATTTTGATTATCTAGAGGGTTTATAGAGACAATCAGTGTCTGGGAATATTATGGAAGAGTCATCAAGATTATTGGATTAGTAGGTTTGATCAGTAGTAGGGAATCTTGTAGATAAGAAAAACAAAGGATTTTGGGCCAAAAGGCAAGACATGGTGAAAAATGAGTGACAATTGGGGTAAAATAATATGGCTTGAACCCAAGATGGGTCTTCCAGGAGTGGTGGGCTAGCGATGGCTAGATAGGATGATGTAAAAATAGGAAAAATTATCCTAAGGGTAATGAAGGCTGTGAGATTTCTAGAACTCACAATGCTCATAAAATTTGTTTCAAGAAATCTGGAAACAATGCTTAGTCATCTTGAGGTATGAAAATTAGGGATGACTAACAGACATGGGTCTCCATGTTAACTACGTTTTCTCTCCATGATCTTGTAATATTCCTATTTAGCCCAAGCTAATAGGAATGCTTCATTTTGTTTCTTTCTTATTGTTTGATGAATAAAATGTAAAGGAGGACATGAAAAACTCCTTAAATCAAAAAATAAATACATGCCCAATGTGAAAAGGGATAAATCTAGGCCTTTGTAATAAAATCCACTTGTGTGTGAAACAGGATTGAGACATTTGATTGGGTCAACAGGACCAACTCTCAGTTATGTCTAGATTCGTTGAACCTCCTAGACAAACTGCGCAGTTATAGAAGTAGGACATCAATGTGAAAAGGGGCAATTCATTTGAGGTGGTTTAGGGTTTGTGCACACCTTCAAGTTATAAAAATGAGGAGAGGGCTCATGTAAAGGTTGTTGAAGGATTTTCGAAATAGATATTGCTTGAGAAAGTCTAGCTCTCTTGGTTGTTTAGCCTAAGGGAAGAGGTTTTCCTGTTTAGGAATCCTCCCTCCTTCCTTGAGTAGCTCTTGGAGGAGATTTTACTGAAATGAGCCACTATCAGGTTGAAGACCAAGCTCCATCTCCATTAGCAGCGCTGATCCTGTTGAGGTTTTTGTAGCTACTTGAGTTGTAGCAAGTGGTATCCTAGATCTGCAGAGATCTAGTGTTTTTGGAGGATTTATCTCTCAAGGAGGGTGTCTTGTGACCACCCAGAAAATGATTTCTCTCCCATTCTGTATTCAGATATGTATTTTATAGCTTTTAATTCAGTACTTTTGAGTTACTATGCAGTCCCTTCCATGAACTACATTTTTTGCATCTAGGGCTTTCATGTAAATTCAGTTTTTGTGCAAATCTGCTCTCAAGTGATTGAGGCTTGCCTCTCATTTTGTAATTCTTTAAATTAGCTGTTTTTATAAGCTATTTCAGATCTGATTTCATATATAATAAAATTAATCTTCAGAAATTTTGAGTATTCTGCAGTTTTATAGCTTTCAAAGTCAGATCTACACTTGTACATGTATTATTTTTTATGAAACCCCAAGGGGATCTTGTGGAGAGGGCTGAGTAGTCTCCAGATCTGATATGGATCTGATGTTTCAGCCATAGATATTTCATAGATCTGAGTTTTAACTTACAGCAGCTGAATCTTCAGAAAAATAACGTTGTAATAGTCTGCAGTCTTTTTCTATACATTGCAGCAACTCATTTTGGGGGTTTTCCTTCATAGAAATGTATGTTTTCCTCTGTATAATCCATATGAATCTTATTATAGACATGCATACTGAAATTTATACATAAAATCATCCAAGCCCTTCATAAATTACGCTACCCATGCTTCAGCACTTTTCTGCATAATTTAGGTCATGGGAAATCAGGGTTTTTCTTGACTAGTCGGGAAGAAGGAACTGTTTAACTTAGAAAAACCAATTTTTTTTTACTGAAATTTTGCATGTGAATCCCTCTTGACCTAATATAACATATTCCAGAACCTTGACCCTTAATTTCACGCATATTGTTGTATACACCTATTTTAGTGCATAAAAAATTGCTTTTCCACATCTTTTTGATGTTAAAAGCTAAGTAAAGAGTGTTGTTTTTATTTATATTTGTTTCTTGGCATTCTCAAGCACATTTGATGGTATCTGAAGCCATCATACCTGAAAATTTCATTTTTCAGGCATGATTTGCTAAGTAAACCCTTTGGGATATTACCTCTTGACAAGAGTCTATAGACAGAGTCTGAAAAGGGCCAGATAGCCTTTGGATCTCATCCTTTCTTTTAAAGGTGACATATCCAGTAAATTACCCTTCATTAAATCTCTATTTTAGATCATAATGTTGATTGTTAATTTCTGAAGAGGAAATATCTCACTGAGACCAGTTTGCGAGAGATCTATTTAGTGCATCTAAACCCATTTGTTTTTGTTGAAATCCCACATATCAGTCCCACAGAGCATACACAAGAGGAACCAAGCATTGATCTGCATTGTATTTGCATATTTTTCCTTATACAGTGTTCCTATTAAGCAACTGGGAAATATTTCCGAAAAAGGAACATTACAGTGGTATCAGAGCTCCTTTCTTGGCTCAACTTGTGGCTTTCAAAGCCCAAGAAAGAAAGAGAAAAATGATGGAGAGGATGAGAATACTTTCATCCATTTTCAGATCAGAAAAGGGCCTCCCCAAGGAGCTTCAACCAATGGAAGAAGAATGGTGCAGTCAAACTCCAAGAGGGTTTCAAAGCAGAAGAAGCTACAGTGAAATTCCTAGAGAATTTCGGGAAGATGAAGGAGTACCCAGTACTTCTTATGATGTGTGTGAGCATTCAACCACACAATATGATTTACAATGTTGTCACATCCCCACTTTCTTGCTGAGAGAAAGAGGAGAAGAAGAAGGAATGACAGAAAAAGAGATTCCCCCACTCTTTTTCCAGACCTTGAAGGATATTCAAGAAAATCTCAAGGAGGTTGAGGGGGTAGAGACTTGTACCAACACTAGCACAACCTTGGAGGAGCAGCCTTCATTTTCAATGGAGGAAGACTACAAAGTTGCAGAATAATTTCTTGCTTCTACATTTCACCAAGGTATGGTCAAGAATTCATCTGTTTTCATTTTAGGCCATTGCATGGAGAGATCTACATTTCTATGTGCTACTGATCTAGAAAAACAGAGTTGCATTGCGTTGTGCAAGAGCAGTAAGGGAGGAATAAGATCTTCCCTTGGAGATATCAAAGGCGCTGCACTTCAAAAGCCCTTGAGATGGAGAAGGTGCAAAAGCATGAGGATAACAAGAGAATATGGGGAAGAGGGCCAATCTCATTCCTATCTTTTGCAGAAGGTTGATGCACCTAAAGAGGTGATTAGATTGTGCAATGGAAGCATGGAGGGTTTTCTCCATTCATTTATTCAGTCACCACTCGATGATGTCTCATTTCCTGGAGACATTGCACCAAGAAGGCCACTTGATCAGGAAGAAGAGGTGAATGCTTCACATGATGAGGCATTTCCCATTGATTTAAGAGAAGTAGAGACCTTGGGAGGTCTTGATGCAGCGCTGAGATTCTTGGGTAGGCTTAAGGAGGAGAGAAGCAGTCTCTCAACATCATCCACACCCACTCTCATTTCAGTTTCTATGCTGTGGCAGGAAAAGTAGGGGAAGGATAGCAGCCTTCCCACATCTACATTTGGCATGGGAGCTATGCATGCACATGACACTTGGGAAGAGTTATTACAGTCTTCTCTCTTCTTTTTGAGAATGGAAGGAGGCTCATCTATGAGCTGCTCCCATTGCATGAGTAAAACCTGTGGTAAGGGTGTTAATTATTTTGATTTATCTCATGTATACATGCATCCCTTAACCACATATGTGCAGGATGTTGCTCCAAGGAGGAGCATGGTCTACTTGAGGCCATGAGCAATGTTGATATCCACTCCATAGGAGGACTTGAGGAGGAATTTTTCTTTGGAGGAAATGCTCACATTGCCTCATCCATCATTTATTTCCTCCAAGCTTATGAAGAGATTGGGGCAAAATGAAAGTGGTTGGAAGACCACATTTTTTAGCAGTCTCTATTGCAGTTGAGGTCCAAATTGCGTTGGTTGCATATGCGGGATCATTGCCCTTCACATTTGTTGCATATGGCAGCTAACATGAATTCTATTCTTGCTCCATATGTTTATGATATCTCTATTTTTATGAGGATCATATGTGGGAGAGCAGGAATGATAGATTGGATGAATGTATCCATTGGGAATGCATTCTCCCATATTCAATTGAATTTCAAGAAGAGGAGGGAACTTTTTGTGGCTGCTACATGGCACATTGTATCATCTTCTACGAAGGGTCATGTATTGATTTTGTATCATGAAGGGGAGCCTCTCACGTGGGAGGAATTAGAGCAAGACATGTTTTGCTTGATCTCCATTCAACCAACACTTATTTTCCTCTATCATTTCCAAGCTTTGAAGAAGCTTATTTCAGCAAGCAAGTGATGGGATGGCCACTTACGGTATCATGAATTGAGGCAGCAAGATGATGGAAAACACTGGTCTCAAGGGAGGGACTATTGTCACCATCCAGCACATCATATGGCACTTAGTCCACATGTCCTTTGGAGCACATGTGGTGGAGGTAAATTGTTCACTATATGCCTAAGAGGGTGGGCAAGGAGGCTCACTGAAATCAATGAAGGAGATCATGAAGTTTCAAATTCCTTTTGGCTTCATGGTGACCACATTTTTGCAGCCCAAGATCCAAAGCTCCACATCCATCAACAGTGGGAAGAGGGACAGTGTGAGTTGGGTATATTCATCCCTCATTTCCAGCCTTGTAGCCCCTACTCAATGCACATCATGGGGATTAATAACTATTTCTATGAGATATCAAGAATGGCTCCTTTTATTTGGATGATAGCATGGGTGTGGGAGACACTCATTGGGAAAAGTTTTCCCCATGCTCTTCATCACTCCTACCTAATGAGGCCATGGAGAAACAAGAATATCACCACTTGTACCTTCCATTTCTCATGATGTACACTTGCTATCTTGCACTTGGAGAAGGTCATTGGAGGGAAAATTCATTGCTTACCATTTTCATGCATGGTGGGATCCATTGATGAGGCCACAGAAGGGGAAGGAGAAGTCTGGTTATTCCTTGCAGTTGCTTGAGGACAAGCAACATTTTGAAGGGGGGGTACTGTAATATTCCTATTTATCCCAAGCTAATAGGAATAATTCATTTTGTTTCTTTCTTATTGTTTGATGAATAAAATGTAAAGGAGGACATGAAAAATCATTAAATCAAAGAATAAATACATGCCCAATGTGAAAAGGGATAAATTTGGGCCTTTGTAATAAAATCCACTTGTGTGTGAAACAGGATTGAGACATTTGATTGGGTCAAGAGGACAAAATCTCAGTTCTGTCCAGATTCATTGAACCTCCTAGACAAACTACACAGTTCTAGAAGGAGTACATCAGTGTGAAAAGGGGCAATTCATTTGAGGTGGTTTAGGGTTTGTGCACACCTTCAAGTTATAAAAAGGAGGAGTGGGCTCATGTAAAGGTTGTTGAAGGATTTTCAAAATAGAGATTGCTTGAGAAACTCTAGCTCTCTTGGCTATTTAGCCTAAGGGAAGAGGATTTCCTATTTAGGAATCATCCCTCATTCCTTGAGTAGCTCTTGGAGGAGATTCTACTGAAATGAGCCACTATCAATTTGAAGACCAAGCTCTATTTCCGTTAGCAGTGCTGATCCTGTTGAGGGTTTTGCAACTGCTTGAGTTGCAGCAAGTGGTATCCTAGATCTGCAGAGATCTAGTGTTTTTGGAGGAGTTCTCTCTCAAGGAGGTTGTCTTGTGACCACCCAGAAAAGGATCTCTCTCCCATTTTTTATTCAGATCTGTATTTTATAGCTTTTACTTCAATACCATTGAGTTACTGCGCAGTCCCTTCCATGAACTGCATTTTCTGCATCTAGGGATTTCATGTAAATTCAGTTTCTATGCAAATATGCTCTCAAGTGATTGAGGCTTTCCTCTCACTTTGTAATTATTTAAAGTAGCTGTTGTTATAAGCTATTTCAGATCTGATTTCATGTATAATAAAATTCATCTTTGGAAATTCTGAGTATTCTGCAGTTCTATAGCTTTCAAAGTCAGATCTACACTTGTACATGTATTATTTTGATGAAACCCCAAGCGGATCTTGTGGAGAAGGCTGAGTAGTCTCCAGATCTGGTATGGATCTGATGTTTCAGCCATAGATCTGTTATAGATATTAGTTTTAACGTACAACAGCTGAATCTTCAGAAAAATAACACTGTAATAATCTGCAGTCTTTTTCTGTGCATTGCAGTAACTCATTTTGGGGGTTTTCCTTCATAGAAATGTTTGTTTTCCTCTGTATAATCCATATGAATCTTATTCTGGACATGCATACTGAAATGTATGCATAAAATCAGCCAATCCATTCAGAAATTATGCTACCATGCTTCAACACTTTTCTGCATAATTTAGGTCATGGGAAATCAGGGTGTTTCGTGACTAGTCGGGGAGGAATTGTTTAACTTAGAAAAACAATTTTTTTTTGCTGAAATTTGGCATGTGAATCCCTCTTGACCTAATCTAACATATTCCAGAACCTTGACCCTTCATTTTACGCGGATTTCTATATACACCTATTTTAGTTCATAAAAAGTTGGTTTTCCCCATCTTTCTAGTGTTAAAAGCTGAGTAAAGAGTGTTGTTGTTCTTTCTATTGGTTGTTGAGTGTTATCAAGCACATTTTATGGTAGGTGAAGCCATCATACCTAAAAAATGAATTTTTTAGGCATGATTTGCTGAGTAAACCCTTTGGGATATTACCTCTCAACAAGATTCTATAGACAGAGTCTGAAAAGGGCCAGATAGCCTCTGGATCTAATCCTTTCTTTTAAAGGTGACATATCCAGTAAATGCCCCTTCATTCAATATCTGTTTTAGATCATATTGTTGATTGTTAATGTCCGAAGAGGAAATATCTCACTGGTACCAGTTTGTGGGAGATCTGTTTAGTGCATCTAAACCCATTTGTTTCTGTTGAAATCCCACATATCAGTCCCACAAAGCATACACAAGAGGAAAAAAGCATTGGTATACATTGTCTTTGCATATGTTTCCTTATACAACGTTCCTATTAAGCAGCTGGGCAATATTTCCGAAAAAGGAACATTACAGATCTCCATCACATATTCATGTAATGATCACCCTCTCCATCTTGTGTGCATTAAATGCACCACTTCCTCCATCATCTCATCATGAATGCTCTAGGATCTTAAATTTGATTCCCGCCATGATATTATTTGACTGCTTCAACCTCCATGACATTTCTCACAAATGAGACATGATCTCCACTCCTTTCACATTAAGAAGTTGCTCCACTACTCCATAATGTAGATCTAGATCTAAAATGTCCGCATACACACATCAAAAGTTGATTATATTCATCTATGGGGTTTGTGGATCCCTCCACCCTCTTATTTACTAAATTATTTATGAAAATTAATAATTCTAATATTCCAATTATCTTGTGGAAAATTGGGAATATTACATCAATCTAGTCTTTTCCCTCATGAGTCTTGTGCTAAATACTAGCCATTTCCTCAAGGTCAATACTACCAACCCCAGTCTAGGCCTCAGCATGGTCCTTCATATCAGCAGATTCCTTAGTACCAGTAGGCTCAACCAGGACCTAAAGCTGGACCCCATGTTCAGTAGAGACTGCAGGTTGAACCCTACGTTTAGCAGGGACCGCAAACTGGACCTCATGTTCAACAGGGACCTTATCTTGTATCCTATGTCAAAAAAGGTTTGTAGCCTCAGTTCCTGTAGGGGTCGTATCAACAACCCCAACAAGGTACCTACTAGCAATATCTACAGCAAGGTCCTTACCAGAGATGGGGGCATTATGTCTATCCGGGATAGAATCTACCCTATTGGGGGCAGAATCCATATCAATCAAGTTGGAGCCCCAGAACTTTTTAGCCTCATCATCCTCCCTTTCTGTTCCTAGCTACATTAGAATTGTTGGATGTGTCAAAGCTCATAAATGACCCCATTCAACATTAGCTGCATTAGCCACCAATTCCAACCAATATTCCAGGATATTGTCCCAAGTTCAAAGGGAAATATGGGGAAGACCCCCAAACCCATGTTATTACATACCTCTTGTGTTGTTCCTCTATTTCTTGGGTTTAATATTTTATTTGCCTTCATTTTTTCCAGCGTATTTTAACCAATACCACGAACAAATGGTACATTGAGCTCCCTCGAGGGATTTTCTTCGATTTCAATTCCTTGGCTATGGCCTTCCTCACTCACTTCTAGCTACTTGTATGGTATGAAACTGACACCCATCTTCTCACTTCGCTGAAGTAGTCAACTACTACGCATATTGAAAATCACATTCATGAATGGCGGCATCATCGATGCCTCATCAAATTTGAGATCCATGATCAGCTATTGACTAAAAGGTTTATGAAATCATTCATTCCTAGGATTGCAGAAGATATTGCAATGGGTGGGTGTGTCACGGAAGAGGAGGTCATTTCTAGAGCTCAATACATCCATTTGGTATATTCCCAGTCTAAGACTCTATATGAGATATTACCTGATGCGCCGCGACCTTCGACTAATCCCGCGTAATCTCAATCTCCTATTACGCCTCCAGTGGATGGTTTTACTGGGAAAGTGGCTCATACTAATAGTACTGCACCTAAAAATTCTTCGAAGTTTTTTTCAGTCTACAGCAGCAGATAAATACTTGAAGGGTAAGAAAAAGGGTAAAGGCAAGTCTAAATCCAAAAACCCTAAATAGGATTCAAAGAAGTCATCTGCTGGTGATTCTTCAAGACATAAGCCCAAATATACTTGTCTGATATGTGATGAAGATCATTACACCAAAGATTTTCCTCGGTGTGCTGAATTTTCCCATCTTTTGAAGAGCACGCCTGAGACTCTAGCCATTTTGAAAGAACCCTTCACTTCTCAGTAGACACAAATGGTGGATCAAGCTCAATCGTCTGGAAGCTTTCAGTTTTTCATGGCTGGAATGCAATCAGTTTCTATTATGATGCAGGGGAATTAGGCCCAAGACACTTTTTGTACATAAATAAACCTAAGGGGGGGTCTCATGTTTTGTTTCCCCATGTAAATATTCATAGTGAGTTATTTTAGTTAATTTGAAAGGAAAATATTATAACTGCCCGAATGATTGATGGGCACCTGCAGAGATGGTTAGTTTTGGAAGTTAGGCTAGCTTTAGGAGTCCAAGATTCATCAAAGAAGTGAATCGATTGATTTCCAATTGTATAAAATTAAACCTCTGTGATAGAGTCCAGGGCGCTGCACAGACCAGCACGAGCCTGCACCTAGACCTGCCTGTACCTGCAGAGATCTGCATAGAGGAAGAAGGCCATCAGATTGAAGATCTGGCCAGCTAGTGGTTGTAATTCAATCCATTGTGTAAATAAGAAATGTTTCAGTCTATTTGTGCCTTGTGGATTTAATTTATGTGTGAATGTATATCTGCTTTTCTTGAATAAGTTTTGTGTGAACATATGCATGCATCCTGATGGAGGATAATCGAAATCCGTGATAACTAAGAACCCAGTGATGGGATTAATGGTGCTCTGTATACAGTTAGAGGAATCGATGTAAATACTGTCGACACTGTCGACAGGGAAGTGATAGATTCGTGAGTGTATGCCACAACAGAGGCATGGATTTAATCCACACATAAGCGATATTGGCGTTCATCGGACGAGCACTGTATAACGAGGGGCGAAGGCGCATTAGAACTACGTTCATTGAATAGGCAGAACCTGAGCGCAACGGAATGGAACTGTGCTTGACGGAACCTTGCGCGATATAAGTGGAACTTGGAGTAGGGAACCGTGACCGAAGGAACAGTAACGGCGGTTTTGAGTTGAACGGTGGGTTTCATCGCACCACCTATCGTCGACAAACGATATTTGAGGAGTTGGGAGCGATTCCACAGATTGACCGACACATGTCCCCGAGCAAAATTGCAAAACCGCCTTCCACTGCACACCATCGCGCGTTATTGTTCGCGCAAGTAGCCCGTACAATATCCGTTGGATCAATTGGAGTGAGGCGACGTGATAACAGTCGTCAGATGTGGAAGGCTCATTAGCGTTGGGGCCCTGTTCTAAATTATATTAATTGGAACCTTTTAAACTAAGGTTTGCGAGGTTTTAATATAAGTATGTTTGGTGTTGTTGGTTGTTTAATTCTTCCAATGACTTTGGAGAAGGCCGAAATATACACATTGATATATCGTAGCGTGCTTATAATGTTTGAATTTGTGAAGTGGGGGCCATACGAATTGTGATTCAGGCGCGTAGTTAAAAGACCGAGGTTTTAATATGGGAGCCTTACTATTTGGGTTCAATATAAGATTCATCTAAAGTATTCACTTATCAATTTCTATGAAATTGATAAGTAAATAAGAAAGAAGAAATTAAGTAGTGAGACTGCGAGACCTTGGCTTGGAGATTTATTTAATTGGCCAGACCAAGAAAATAGAACAGAGAATGAAAGATAGATTGGGGAGATAATTAGGAAAGAAATATTGGATGCATTTACACACAGATTGAGATTGGGACCAAGGTAGACCAGGGCTATGGGTGGCCTTTCTATCAAGTGGTATCAGAGCTAGAATTTAGTCAGCTCGTTGAAAAGTTTATTTTGGAAATGCACATGTGTTGAACCAGAAAAAAGGTTGATGTTTGAATCTGTTTAATAGAGAAAATTTCAGATTTGATTTGACATGCAGTGAAGGTCTCTAGATGGAAAGAATCTGGATTTGAAGACAGAAGATTGCAGCAGGTAGAGATGGAGTGCAGGTGAGAAAAGAAAAGAAGCAAGATCAGTCAGGGATCTTGAGGGGTAAGATGATGAGCCTTATTTGAACTCTGGTTGGAAGGACTTGTTTGCAAAATACAGAGTGCAAGCAATTGAGGAAGACATCTCAGCAGAAGTAGATCACAAGCTTTGAGAGCAGTGATAGAAGAGTCCAACAAGGGATTCTGAGTGCATAAAGAGTGTGGCAAAACCTGGAATAATTCCCAACTAAGGTTGGATGAAAGAAGAAAAGGGGTGTTCTTGAGAAAGTTGCAGAGTGAAGCCTAGAGAGCAGAGAGAGTGCTCAGAAGGTTCCAAAGAGAGGGGACCAGTACTTGCCAAAAGCCGAAGCTCAAAAGAGAAGCTTGGTGAGGTAAGTTGCAGCAAGAGAGCTTGCTGTTGCAGAGGCTTGGTGCAGCTTGTGAGTGAAGAACTCCTAGAGAAGAGAATGGCTACTAAGAGCCATAGCAGGGATAGCAGTGATTGCAGAGGTTCTGAGAGAAGCCACAGCAGAAGAGTGTGGGAAGATGCCAAAGCAAATGGCATGAGGAAGAGACTCACAGATGAAGAATATTGGGAATAATTTGTTGAGATCAAGGAAGAGTTTAATGAACTGAAGAGAAGGATAGAAGAAAGCCAGAGAGTTGGTTGGCTCATGAAGAAGAAGATAAAGTGGCAGAGGCTACAAAGGAATAAAGATCAGATGATGAATGCTCAGAAGAAGGAATAAATACTCAGAGTGATTGAGTATTTGGAGAAGGACTTGGAGACTGAAGCTTCAAGTGGGACCAAGGGGTCCAAGAGCCTTACATCTGACATATTTTGTATGTTTGCAGGAACAACAGGTGAGAAAGAACAAACTGCTAATGTTGTCACTGAGGAAGAAAATGGAGCAGCTACATGTTTTGAGGATGTCCATGCACAGTTGGAGAAAGATTTTACTTTCCAACATAATGGAAGCAGAAGAGATTTAGTTTGTGATATTGGCCAGAAGCTAGAGGTTGAATGGCTTGAGGACTCTAAATAAGAGACCATTTAAGAATCTCTGGAAAATATAGAAGACTTGGAACAGCAGAAAGATTTGGTGACCAAATCACCAATCGAGACCATGAGGTCTTGTGTTTTTGCATCTGACAAGTTGTGTGTGAATGCAGGTGTTAATGAAGGCAGTTCACATGATGAAAATGTGACAGATGAAGTTGACTTTTTCCAAGTAAAGTATGATGAGTATCTTTAAGATTAAGAACAGATTGAACTACTGCAGCAGAAGGAATTCATTAATTCCTTATTTGGTAGAAGAGATTGTTTCAATGGGGTTGATGATGAGTTTGTCATTAATGCTGATAATGACAGGCTGATTTTGTTAAATGGCCATGTGGAGAATGATGGACAGGTAGCTGGAGTCTTTGCAGAGATGGGAAATCAAGATTTCATTCTGATGAAGACTGAGGAGATAGTGACAGCAGAAGATAGAGAAGATTGTGGTGAGATGCCAAGATTGTGGCATGAGCAGAGGACAGAACCACAGAGAGAAGGTGTTCAGATGGTAAGGACAGAGATGAATGGGAAGAGGAAAGTTCCTTTTTATGAGTTGGAGCAAAGAGACATCCTTGAAGGGGATGGTGCAGAAGAGAGACTAGCTGACAGTCTCAGGAAATGTTTGAAGAATTGGAATCAGCATCCTGATGTGCTGATTGAGGAGAAAATAAATTTGGGGCAGCATATTGAGATGCTGACATAAGAAGGAAAGGCTCTGAGGCCTTGTAGACTTTGCTTTAACAAATGTTTGATGAATGCAGATCCTGTCGATGATTGTTACACAGTAATTTGTCACCGTCCCTGCAATCCCCATCTCGCCCATTGGAGGGTCATTTCTGTGACCAATAAGCAGTGTCATGCCTTGCAAATACCATCATTGCATCCCTTTCCATGAGGACAACATTCCTTCTGTTGATTATTTCCTGAGCAGACCCCTAAAAACCCCTGTTTTTGCCTTGGCGCTGGTAGCCCATTATGTACTCGCGCCAATGGGGGAAAATTAACACTGAGCCTGCGCCAATTGGCGCTCTGTCCCAATTAAGCACCCGCGCCAATCTGCTTTTGGAAAGTTTTTTAAAAAAAAGAGGCGAAGTTTTGATTACAACAACTTCGTGGATGAGTCATCAAGAGTGGTTTCGCCTGAATAACCACGGCCTTCCTCCTTTGGCCTCTTGTTTCCACCTTATGGGGAACCTCCCAAGGGATAAGGCCTCCCTTCCACTATTGTAGGGATCCCAACCTCCTCTTCTCCTCTATAAATATAGCCTTCATCCATTGATGAAGGGGCTGAAGGGCTGAAGGGCTGAATGGTTGAATAGGTAGTTCCAAAAAGTGGCAGAATTTCTAAGTTCTTAAGAGCTTTCATGTTGCAAAAGCCTTCTTGATTCCCTAAGGCCAAATCCAAGCAAGGAGAATATTTCCAAGTATCCGGAGAGAGAGGCTTGTCCCATCCCTGACAAGCTTTATCGAGACATGTTGTGCTGACGACCCGCTAAAGGAGAGTGCCGCGTCGAAGCTATGGTTGTATTCTTCTTTTGACTCTTTAATGATAAGCGACTATCGGTTATGGTTCCACTCTTGTTCTTGATCATGTTCATGAGTTATATCCTCTTCGACTGATATATAGTTGTATGTACTGGATTTCATGCTTGCGTTTGTGTTGTTTCTTGCATGTGCAGGTGTTCGATCACGGAGATCGTGAGGGCTGTGATTTGCCAGGGCAAAGGAACGGGAGCACCACCTCTTCTACAGATGACAGCGTTGGATTCCAGGTAAGCCTTCCTCGCAAGTCAGTTTATTTACAATTAGGAACCTGCACTGTAGCGTGTTTGATTGTTGTTAGACCCGATCTGGGCTAGTAGGGATCGCCTCTGTCCGCAGAGGGGATTTACCTCTTCAACAATTTGGCAACTCCACTGGGGACTCAGCTTGTTGTTTGATTTGTAAGCTATAGACGGAGCCTGAAGTGCAGCCACATAGCCTTCGAAACGCTTTTGCTCTGCATTAGCCGAGTAGATCAACGCTGCTTCAGTCAATCTCCAGTTTGGTTTACGGACTGAACAACTTGGAGTTTTGTCTTCTCTTTCCGGTCAATTTCTTGGCCTTGCTTGCTTGATTGGCTCTTCTGAGCTGGCTCTTTTTGTGTTTTGGCTTTTGGTTCAGCCCCAGAGGATCAGATCTGACCTCTACTTTTCCGAATTTTCACCTTTTAATGGTTGGCTTGATTGGCGCGGTTTCTAGCCTGACAGTCGCGCCAATTGGCGCAGGTTGCCAGTTCATCACTCGCGCCATCCCCTGTCTGGCGCGGATTATAGCCAGACAGTCGCGCCATTTCCTGTAGGTGCTAGGGTTTACCCTTGTTCGGAAGCTTCTTTTGGTCAGTACTTTGCTTCTGGGTTTGTTTTGGGTTCTGCTTGAAGTGGTGAGTCTGGTCTTGGTTGGGAGAAATTCTTTGTTTTTTCATTTTCAAGCGTTGGCGCTTGTTGTCAGTTAGCAATCCGTGCCAATTGGCCATTGGCGCTAGTTGTCAGTGTGCAAGTCGCGCCAGTTGGCGCTAGTTGTCAATGTACAAGTCGAGCCAATTTCAGGGTGTATGAAAATTGAGATTTTTTCCCTAAATCCTTCACCAGTGTGTCTTTCCCTTCTGGTCTTTTCACTGTATGAGCATAGATTACATTGCTCATTGGTTGGAATGTCTTCTTTCCATGATTGTTTGATGTAAAAGGGAATGAATGCCTTGTTTTGATCTCTTGCTTTGGAAGTCCTCTTTGTGTTTGACCTCATATGTTTTGTCGCCTTTTGAGGGATTTCGTTACAAAGTGTTTGAAACAACGATTGCATTATTAGTGTTTGTTTACATCTCTTTTGCATTCATCTTTCATTAAGAAGATTTGCGTTTATTTAGTTTTCGTCTCAAGGTGTTCTTTTTGTTAAAATGCATTAGATCACATTGCATTGAAAAGTATTTTTGAGATTTATCATTGAACTTAGATCACATTGTTTAAAGATTGAAAACTAAAAATCGCTTTGAGTGCATTCTCTTTCGTTGAAAGCATGCATTAAGTAGATTCTCATTTCATCGAAAAATGCATTGAGTGCATTCTTATGATTTGAAAAGGAAAAAGGAAATTGTGCATAGATTACAATTGCATAGTTTTCGAAAAGAGAATTTTGCATAGATTACATTGCATAATTCGCTTCGTTGAATGTTTTAGAATACTTTTGGATAGTGAAAGTCATCTAGTTTGGAAAGTTTCGTTTTTCATTGTTGTTGTTTGTTGCATCATTGTTTGAAGCTCTTCCCTTAACTAGATAACATTCATTGAATTGAAAAGTTTTCTTTTCTCATATAGCTACATACAGGAGATTGTCATATGACATACGGTAGGGCCTTGAAACCGAAACATAATTGAATATCAACCATAAAATTCACTCAATTTACCTAAGGAAGCATTGAAACATTAACGAAACACATTTAGAGGTCTAGGCTAGAGACGTGTTCCGACGTCTTTAAACCTAGTAACTGTCGTTCGCCTTTTAGCTTTAGACAACGCTAGTACGGACTTGTGCTCCCCGTACCGTCGCGTATATAAAGGGAGACCCCTCTAGGTTTCAATCCTTTATCCATAGGAAGCTGAGTCTACCGCCCTATACCCGTGATACACTGGACACATCATTCAGGGAGATTGCCTGCACGTACGGAAAGTCCTTGGTTGATTTCTCTTTCATTTTGAAACCAAGGTGTATATTGCAGTTCACAGTTATTTGGTAGACCCTTTGCCTAGCATTCCTGAGCAGTCGGTTTGATCTTTACTGACTCCCTAAATTTGAAAAGATCATCAAGCGCTTGTCCTTTCACGCTTGTTTCCTATCTGAAAGAGATAGAGTCACCTTTTTCCAGTTTCTCGACTCTTAAAAGATGAAACGATAGAGTTTTGTTTCAATGTTTTAAAAATTAACTGCCCACGAAATATTCCTGGTTAAAGTTAGTTTCCTTAGGGTGTTGTTCTGAAGATCATTTTTGATGGCAACTTTTCCAGAGTTCACCAACCAAGGAATCCCCTCTGATGGGAATCCTGGTCCTTTCCCTCCTTTTGGAAATGTTGGTGCTCCTTATATGGCAATGTTGTCCCTTCCTGGGTTAACTGTTGGGTTGCTTGTTTGGTTGTTCTCAACCTCTATGGTCCCGAATGTCTCGGATTCTGTTCAATCAGTTCCTCCACCTGAACAACATCATTTTGATTCTAAGGTGGACCTCTCCCCTTCTTCGCATGTTTCTGCGTCCTCCTCTTCTACTTCGCTTGGTGAAAGTTTGGATTCAAGTAACTAGGTGGCTAAGAAGAAGAAGAAGAAGACAAAGAAGAAGAAGTCTGATAAGAGAGAGGCTAAGGCTGCAGGTGCTGCTTCTAATGCACCTCCTCTTGATAAACCTTCCAACCCTCCATGAAAAGTCAAGTTCCCTTGCATGTTGTGCATGGAAGACCATCTTCATAAAGAGCACCTGAAATTCCAAGGTACCTGAGAAGTATGGTCCAACGGTCACCCATTTGTTGCCTTTGGCTTAAGATCGGGTTGGGGACACGTCTTGACTAGCTGTGGTAAGTCTAAGCGGGGAAGTAAGATTACCAATCTTTGTAAGTTGTGTGAAGAAAGAAGGGCACCATGACGATGCACTTGTCCTTATATGGATGAAGCCAAACGAGTTTTGGACAACTTAACCGGTTCTACACCATGCCTTCCATCTAGTTATAATCGGCTTTCTCTGAGTCCTCCACCAGTTGATGTCACGATTGGTCAAGAGTCATCCTTGGTCGATCCCGCTCCCCCAAAAATTCAAATTCAGGAATCCGTCCCTGACCAACCGTTGGTCATGGGATTGGTTGAACTGGCCCCATCTGCGGTGCACCAGGTCTTTTCTATTGAGAGTGGATCTCACACCCCCATGTTCTTTTGGTTTCTTCAGATTCCTCGGACTTGGCGAAGTTTTCTCCTGTCCCTATACCACAAGAAGTGGCTCCTCCGCCTCCCGTGATGGAGGTGTTAGAGGATACTCTTCCCGACTCCGTGATGGAAGTCGTGGAAGATGCTCCTTCTTCTTCCGTAACACCAGGGGAAGACCTTCTCGGTTCGATGGTAGCCCCTCCGAGTAGTTTGGTCGCTTCCTTTGATTGGATTCGATTTGCAGGATACCGCCTTCCGTCTTATGTGCCTTTTGAGATCACAGTACAGGCCTTTGGTCTGGTTGTACCCAACACCATTATAGATGAAGGTGCATCTGTTAGTGTTCTATCCTCAACTACCTGGCAAGCTTTCGATTCGCCGCCACTTGCGCTAGTTACGCAGAATCTGTTGGCATTTAACAGAAGAACTAGTCAGCCATTAGGGATCCTCCCAAGGTTACCTGTTACTTTGGGAGGTAAAACCGTGCATATGGACGTGATGGTTGTTCCAGGCTAGTTTCAATCTGCTCTTGGGCGCGATTACACCTATGCCATGGGAGCGCTTGTCTCCTCCCTTTTCGTGTGTTCTGGTTTTCCACATGAAAGGTCGGAGTGTGACCATTGATCGGCTTTCGTTCTTTGGTCTGATATGGTGGCTCACCATCATCCCTTCTGGTTTTTTATCGTTGTATTTTCCCCACCTGCGGGTCAACTGTGTGGCTACCTACCCTAGTGCTGTACTCGGTAATGATGCGTCGTGCATATTAATCTTTAAGGGCATTGGAATCTGACTTCCCGGGATGTTTTCCTTCCATCGAGTGGAACTCTTGGAAGCGATGACTTATTGTTCATTATGATGAGGTCTGTTGGAGCAGAGTTCATTTTCTTGTGTCAAGCTCCTTAAAAAATGAAACAAGCTGGTCGGAGCAAAGTTCCTTGTCTTGTGTCAAGCTCCTTAAAAAATGAAACAAGGTGTCCTGAGGATAGTTCTTTTAATGTGTCAACCTCGTTAAAATAATGAAACATGTTCCTGTTCAATTCGAGTCTTTGATAAGTTCTCGTAAAATCCCAGTCGAGTCTTTCTATTGATCTCGTAATTTGAACCTTCACTCCATCTGCCTTTCATATGGACTGAAGCTTGGGGGGCATGCACCTCGAATTGAGTCACCATGTTGGGGGCATGCTTACTTTTCAAGCATAGTTTGTTTCCATTTCAAGCTTGTGTAAAAATGAAACCAACTTCAAGCGGAGTTTCCTGATTTCTAGCTTGTGTAAAATGAAACCATTCCCATTTTACCTCTCATGATTGCCATTTTATTAGCCTGTTTTGCCATATGAGCCTTGGTTCTCTCATTCCATCGTCCCCATCTACTCGGCCAATCATAGCCTTCACTTGATTGTGTTACCCATTCCTAAGGAACCGTTGCAATGAGTGGTCTTGTTAGCCAGCCTCTTGACTTTTATCATGTTTTGAGCAGTTCCACCATTACTGAAACCAGTAGGTACCCTTAATACCACTTGCTCCTCCAGGAGGAGTCACCTTTCAGCTCTTTTCTGACTCCCTAAACATGAAAAAGACGCGAGCTCTTCCTTTGTGTCGGACTCGTTAAGCCACGATGACATCGGATTTAGTCGAAATGACGTTCTCCGAGTTTCTCCTTCCTAGGGCTCGTTAAATGTACTAGGATGGATTCGCCCAAAGGGCGGACTTATATGACAAGCATATGGTATCCTCTTCAAGCTTCTGTAAAAATAAAGAGGTACTCACCGAAATGGTGGGGGAAAAATGGAACCATCATCATTGTCATGTCGGAAGTATGTCGCTCTTGAACATGGCACTTATGCACGTCGTGTCGGGTTGGGGACATCTCACCTGCGTTTTTCACTTTGCTATGTGGGTTTGGGTAATCCTTTTGACCTCTCATACGCTCTTTTGCCCTCGTCGTAATGACCTTTGATCTTTTGATGTCAAATACTGCCAAGTCCACTGTCGTGCCATTCATATGTTCAAGAGAAGTTGACCTCTGCAAATATCAACCTCCCTCTGATTCTCATTTGATCGCGATTCACAAAAACATTATGTTTCTCTGTCTCGTGTTGATGATGTGGGAAACACTATGGCCCACCTTCAATCAAGGTCACTTCCTGTCGACTCCAGCTCATTATCCGGGAAGCTGATCTAGAGACTCCCTTCTGGTGCCTTGGAGCCTGCATGCCTCAATGGTAGGTTCTTTGCATTCGACACGAGGTTTTCATTATCGGCCTCCGATCGAGTGATTCTACGGGTGTTCGATGCCAGCTCATTGATTCACATACCGTAGATTGTACCTGTAGTACCTTGAGGGCCATTGTCATTATTGGTGGTACCTCTCGCGTTTGTTAACAACTTTCATCATTGGCTGGTAATCAGACGATGTTCTTGCATGTTCGACTTCAGCTCATTTATTCGCATGCTTGAACTTGTACTTTGTTTGGGTCGAGATGGAGCGCAAGACCCTGGATTGTGTCTGTTGTAATCCAGGCTGCGATTTTGTGGATTATTATTATTTACAGAAGCTCCTTGATTGGATGGGCTATGACCATGCACGAGGTCTATTTATCAATCTTCGGATGGGCTGCGTCCATGCCTTGGATCTCTATTATGGTATACTGTGTTGGATGAGTGCACGCCCATACCACGCATATATTTCATGTATACGGAACATCGGTTGTGCCACTCCATGAGGTTTTTCCCGATGGTATTTTGATCGACATGTTCTCGTAAAGCATTTCACCCCTCTCTCTCTCTCTCTCGGGCCTCATGCTTTAGGGGGCATCTGTTACACATTAATTTGTCACTATCCCTGCAATCCCCATCTCTCCCATTGGAGAGTCGTTTCTATGACCAATAAGCAGTGTCATGCCTTGCAAATACCATCATTGCATCCCTTGCCATGAGGACAACATTCCTTCTGTTGATCATTTCCTGAGCAGACCCCTAAAAACACCTGTTTTTGCCTTGGTGCTGGTAGCCCGTTATGTACTCGCGCCAATGAGGGAAATTAACACTGAGCCCGTGCCAATTGGCGCTCTATCCCAGTTAAGCACCCGCGCCAATCTGCTTTTGGAAAGTTTTTTAAAAAAAGAGGCGAAGTTTCGATTACAACAACTTCGTGGATGAGTCATCAGGAGTGGTTTCGACTGAATAACCACGGCCTTCATGGCCTCTTGTTTCCACCTTATGGGAACCTCCCAAGGGATAAGGCCTCCCTTCCACTATTGTAGGGATCCCAACCTCCTCCTCTCCTCTATAAATATAGCCTTCATCCATTGATAAAGGAGTGGAAAAGGTTAAATGGTTGAATAGGTAGTTCAAAAATTAGCGAGAATTTCTAAGTTCCCAAGAGCTTTCATGCTACAAAATCCTTCTTGATTCCCTAAGGCTAAATCCAAGCAAGGAGACTATTGACAAGTATCCAGAGAGAGAGGCTTGTCCCATCCTTGACAGGCTTTATCGAGACATGTTGTGCTGACGACCCGCTAAAGGAGAGTGTTGCGTCAAAGCTATGGTTGTATTCTTCTTTTGACTCTTTAATGATAAGCGACTATCAGTTATGGTTCCACTCTTGTTCTTGATCATGTTCATGAGTTATATCCTCTTCAACTGATATATAGTTGTATGTACTGGATTTCATGCTTGCGTTTGTGTTGTTTCTTGTATGTGCAGGTGTCCGATCACGGAGATCGTGAGGGCTGTGATCTGCTAGGGCAAAGGAACGGGAGCACCACCTCTTCTACAGACGACAGCGTTGGAGTCCAGGGAAGCCTTCCTCGCAAGTCAGTTTATTTACAATTAGGAACCTGCAATGTAGCGTGTTTGATTGTTGCTAGACCCGATCTGGGCGACTAGGGATCGCCTCTGTCCGCCGAGGGGATTTACCTCTTCAACAATGATGGAGATAAGTTGACAGCATGGGGCAGTCAATTGAAAGAGAAGGAGAATTATGTGGAAGACATTAAACCATGGAATGGAGAAATTGAGCTGCTAGAGATTATGCTGAATCAGCAGGATTCCATACAAGAGAGAAGACCTCAATTTCAGAATTGGGGGTTGCAGAATGTGAAGACACAATGGGATGAAGATAGAAAAGAATTGCTGATTGAATCATCAGTAGGGACCATTGGGTCTTGGGGTTTTGGAATTGATGAAGTGGCCATGTTGACAGGAAAAGCAGAAGACAATCCATCACTTGGAGCTATCTTAGAAGAAGAAGAGCTGTTGCAGAATGAGGATGAGCAGCGGAATGAAGATTAGACAACCATGTCTCATATGTAGGAAAAGATTGTTGCTATTGGTAGCAGAGAAGAATTTGATTGTTCGAATAGCCCAGAGAAGATTGAAGAAGTTGTATGGCAGACTGTTGGGGCTGCTACAGCAGTGGAGAACCAGAGTTTCACTCTGACAGAATATGAAGATACAGTGGCTAGAGAACTTGATTTGATTGCTGGAGTCAATCAAGAAGAAGGAAGGCAATTGCGGAAGATTGCCAAGGCAGAAGAAGAAGATGCTGAACCTGAGTTGCAGCATGGAGAAGATTTGTTTGGCCAAAGGAGATGGCGAGAATGTTTGTTGAAGATATTCAGAAAAGAAGGTGAAATGCCAGAGCAGCAGCTTGGAGTGTTGCTGGAGAGAGTGCTGAAGCAACAAGCTGAAGTGTTGCCAGCAGAGGAGCATAAGTTTTACTGTTGCAGAGAGGGCATGGATGATAGGTGGCGAATAGGGCAGCAGTAAGAACTGAAGAAATAAGAGTGCAGCAAACAGAAGTAAGTGTCCAGCAGTCAGAGGAAAGATTAGATAGAGAAATTGAATTGACAAGGGAACTGATGATGAAGATGCCTCAAAAAAGGGCAGCAGCGAGGAAACAAGGAAATAGCAGCACAAGCAAAGCAGACAGAGGATGTGAAGGTATAGCCTGTGGAAAGCTACAACATAAAGTTTGGAAGCCAGGAGGAATGCGAAAGAAGGACGCTGCAACGGATGGACAGTTGCAGAACAAGGTGTGGAATCCAGACAGATAAAAATAAAGCACATGATCAGGAGATCATGAATCATTTGAACCTGGGGAGTCTGATGCAGGGGCATTAGGCCCAAGACACTTTTTGTACATAATTAAACCTAAAGGGGGGTCTCATGTTTTGGTTCCCCATGTAAATATTCATAGTTGAGTTATTTTAGTTAATTTGAAGGGTTAACATTGTAACTGTCCGAATGATTTATGGGCGCCAGAAGAGATAGTTAGTTTTAGAAGTTAGGCTAGCTTTAGGGGTCCAAGAGTCATCAAGGAAGTGAATCGATTGATTTCCAATATGTATAAAAATAAACCTCTGTGATAGAGTCGGGGCGCTGCACAGACCTGCACGAGCCTACACCTAGACCTGCCTGTACCTGCAGAGAGCTGCATAGGGGAAGAAGGCCATTAGATTGAAGATCTGGCCAGCTAGTGGTTGTAATTCAATCCATTGTGTAAATAAGAAATGTTTCAGTCTATTTGTGCATTGTGGATTTAATTTATGTGTGAATGTATATCTGCTTTGCTTGAATAAGTTCTGTGTGAACATATGCATGCATCCTGATGGAGGATAATCGAAATCCGTGATAACTAAGAACCTGGTGATGGGATTAATGGTGCTCTGTACACGGTTAGCGGGATCGATTGTAAATACTGTCGACACTGTTGACAGTGGAGTGATATAGTCGTGAGTATATGCCACGAACAAAGGCATGGCTTTAATCCACGCATAAGCGATATTGGTGTTCATCGGACGAGCACTGTATAACGAGGGGCGAAGGCGCATTAGAACTACGTTAATTTGAATAGGCGGAACCTGAGCGCAACAGAATGGAGCGTTGACAGAGTTGAACGGAACCTGGCGCGTCGAGGAAGCAGAACTGTGACCGGAGGAACAGTGAAAGCGGTTTAGAGCAACAGGTGGTTTTTATCGCACCACCGTTGCAGCGAAAGTGGTATTTGAGGAATGGGGAGCGATTCCATAGATTGACCGACGTGTGTCCCCGAGCGACTTTGGAAAACCTCCTCCACTGCGCGCCATCGCGCGTTATTGTTTGCGCAAGTAGCCCGTGCGATATCCGTTGGATCAATTGGAGTGAGGCGACGTGATAACAGCCGTCGGATGTGGAAGGCTCGTTAGCGCTGGGGCCCAGTTCTAAATTATATTAATTGGAACCTTTTAAACTAAGGTTCGTGAGGTTTTAATATAAGTATGTCCGATGCCGTTGGTTGTTTAATTCTTCCAATGACTTTGGAGAAGGCCGAAATATACACATTGATATATCATAGTGTGCGTATAATGTTTGAATTTGCGAAGTGGGGGCCATACGAATTGTGATTCAGGCGCGTAGTTAAAAGACCGAGGTTTTAATATGGGAGCCTTACTATTTGGGTTCAATATAAGATTCGTCTAAAGTATTCACTTATCAATTTCTATGAAATTGATAAGTAAATAAGAAAGAAGAAATTAAGTAGTGAGACTGCAAGACCTTGGCTTGGAGATTTATTTAATTGGCCAGACCAAGAAAATAGAATAGAGAGTGAAAGCCAGATTGGGGAGATAATTTGGAAAGAAATATTGGATGCATTTACACACAGATTGAGGTTGGGATCAAGGTAAACCAGGGCCATGGGTGGCCTTGCTGTCAACTTTTAACTCTCTGAGGTGGCTAACACACCTGGTTTCCTTCAGGCAGGTTGAGACTACCACATGCAACAAAATATGTATAGCAACTTGTTTTTCATTTTGAAAAATAGAAAATAAAAAGGCTCTACAAAATTCACATTTAAAAAAAAAAAAAAAATGACTTTAGATGAATGTCTTTCGGATTAATTACATTATTAGGATTTGGTTGACTTTTAAAACCATCTAATTTGGTTCATCTTCGGGAGAAGGTGAAGAAGTTAATCAATCTTAATGAATAAATAGTGTGGATGCATCATCGCCCAAAAATAGCAGATAAAAACTAACCGTCAAAAACAAATTGTAATTAAATTAATTAATTAATAAAAAAAAAAATATTAAAAATATTTTTAAAATAATAAAAGCA
>JAXQQM020076229.1:0-13191 GCA_034641835.2 Pinus albicaulis
TGTGCTCTCAAGGAAGGATGACAGCAGCACTGTTTTCGACCCTCATGGACGCTATGATCGTATTCGATGGCCTTGGGCACCCATTCCCATAGACTTGAACAAAATTCATAAAAAATAGTGTTAAAAATCCCATACGCAGGTATGTCCAGACTTTTCCGCGTGTATACGCGAGTCCATACACACTTTTTCGCGTATGCCATTAAAATCATTAAAAATATATATAAGATTCCCTATTTTCAGGTTAGGTTGATGGTTACTCCAATAGTTCAACCACCCCAACACGTGGCCAACTATTTCCAACTGATTGAAACTACTTTGAGGGAGTATAACATCCCCTCATGTGTATGGCCTAAGGGAGAGAGAAATTTTATAGATATTATACTCTGTTGGAATCCCAATTCAAGTCTGAATTCCCGTGCCTCCTACACTTTCCCAGATTTTTAGAGGAAACCCTTGTTTCCTGGAGATGTTCATCCATTTATATGCCATCTCGAGTGAACAAGTCTTGAAAGTATCTTAGCGAGGCAAGGGCGGGATGGATCTGAACGACGGTCTGTTCAAAGATCATGGAAGGATTCTTGTGATCTCTCCACATTTTATTACTGTACATGCTATTCATAATGAAGAAGAACCATCTTGTTCCTGAAGTCACGTGTTAACATCTACTTGTATATGTGAAGATTATTATTTAAGCATTCATTATTGTTTACATGATGCGCCCACATGGTTTTCACCGACATTTAGGTAATTGAGTATGTCGTACAACCAGATGAGCGTGCTACTTCTTCTTGGGTCCTCAAAGTATGAGAAAGAAGGTTGTCAAGAGAAAGAAGGTTGTCAAATAACTTTAATCTACATCAAACGTAGGATTATAGGTTAGTTCTAATCATCGATATTTGGGGCTTAACATACAAGTGTGGTTGTGTGAGTCCTTCTTGGAATAGCATGCCCCCATCTCAGGGAGGTTTTGACCCAACAAACCTTAGTGTTTTTTTGAGTTCAGTCAAATCAAGCATCCGTCGGGGATCGTATCTCGTATCTCTCGTGTTTCACCGTTTGAAAGGTTTCCATGTTTTAACTATTATTTCGTGCCTCCGTCAACTTTTTCTCGGGGCCGTACTAAAGACATGGTTCACTCGTGCTTGATCTTTTTTATTTTTCATTATTTACCTTTTCATACGCGAGTTTTTCTATACACAGACGTGTATACACGCAGTTTTCTTCAAAGGAAGTCGCGTATACGCGGGTTTCCTTTGACACAGTCGCGTATGCACGCTTGTTTCAAAACTGTCAAGTAGCGTATGCCTGGGTAGATTTTGAAATTTTTTATTTCTTGACTTTTTACTCTTGTCTGCCTGTGGAGACCTGTTCTTGCAGTGTCTTTATATCCTCTGGATTGTGTTGAAAGTGGTCATTGGTCTTTTCTCTCTCTTGTTTGGTTGAAGACTAGCTTATCTGGAAAATCTTGTTTTTAGTGCTTGCATTTCTAGTTCAAGTAACAAGATCTCTTCCTGGGGATTCTTGGCTGTTCTGCTTCATCAGGACAGAGAGATTTTGCTCATATACTCTTTCCTAGCCTTTTGTCTTGCTTTGCACTTCGATTTTTGCCCATTTTTTGGTTGGTTTTCTTGAGTTCAGTTGACTAGGTCTTGTTGCAATTTTTGAAGAGTCTTTCTTGGTTCTTTGAAGTTTTTGTTTGCTGCAAGGTTGTACTATTCTTCTAGGCTGAGTTATTGAGTTTCTTGTCTTCTTTTGCTCATATAAATCTTGCTACTAAGTAGCCCTATAAGATTTGGAGCATTTTTGAAGTTTTTCTTGAAATTCAGAGTTGTTTGGCTTGGGATTTGATAGTTTTCTTGGTCTCTTCGAGCTCTTCTTTTTATAAAATTCAAAAGCTCAAAAAACATTTTGTTTTGTCATTTGCTTTTGTTTTGCATTTTTGTTTTCGTTTTGTTACATCTTTTGAAGCTTTGTTGAGATTTCTTGCCTTTGGTTTTTGACTTGATTTTGGAAAGGAATTGTCATTGGTTTCTTCCTCTTGTTTTCAAGCATATTTTGATGTCTTCATATTGAGAGTTTCTACTTTTGGGAACTAGTTTTGTGGACAATAAAAAAGTGATAGAACTGAAGGATTGTTGGGAAATTTCTCTTTGCTTTGTTAGGATTTGCATCTTAGAATTTGCATGCTCTTAGTTATTTGCATTAGGTGCACTTAAGCATTTGTAGTCATTTTCATAGATTTTGCGAGTGTGAGTTTGATATTTGAAAAGAAAAAAATATATAATCTCGTAGAACCCATGTAGAAATTTCTTTTCATCGAAAGGAAATTACTGCACTTGCATGTAGTTTGGTTTTCATTAATTTCTTTTCTGCGTCACAAAACACCACGAGTTTCATTTCCATATCCCTTTGACTTAATATAACAGCCGATTAAAATAAGCGCTATAATTTAAAAACAACTAGCAAGTTTTTTATTAAGTGTCATACACCAACTAGCTAGGTTGTAGGGCCTTGGATTAGGTGAGTGGAGAGTTAACTCTCCAAGGCCGCTCAAACAAACATAGAAGTTGATTAATTGAGCGAAATCCAACTTCGTTAGGTGGACCGGGAAAGCTCTCCTCCAGAGAGTCAAGCGCGAGGGGAAGTGAAGGCTGAGAAGAGGGATACCCCCTCTCTGATTAGATGAATCTGACCTCAAGACCATTCCGCCCGGCTTCTGATATGGATTGGTGCCCATAGTTTCCACTCCTAGGTTCCACAAGGTGACCGCGGGGGGAATACCGTGGTACCCGAGGCAGACGTCGTATCACTTCCACAGCATTTCGGGGTGCCTGCGGGCTTGGTACCAGCGCCAGTTGGCTAATAGAGCGCGTAACTATTTTTAATACCTTTCGATAGTGTCGGCGTCGTAATTATCCCACACTACTTTCTTTAGCGTCCATACTTCGCTTGTATTTTTATGTCCGTCCCAATCACCCGAGCGGAAATACCCACAAGCTGTTTGCTTGATCGTATCTCGTGACGAGTGAGCAAGCCTTTGCTCTCAGCTTGCCTAGTCTAATTAAACGATAAAGTGGCTGATCAAGCGCCTCGTCGATCGAGGAGAATCCAGGGGTTATCTCCCGAGAGTCCGGTAGCTTCTTTTCAAGAAGGAGATAATTTAGCAGAATATCACCTTGTATATCCGACGCAAATGGAGAGAGATCCTCCACAAGGGATTGAAGGTTTCGTAGCTGGTTCTGGTGTTGGTTCTGAGAGGAGCGCTTCGTTCACCTCGAGAGTCTTATTTTCGCAGGAAGAAGAAGTACAAGTAGAGGAAGTATCTCAACCCTCTGAGTCACTTCCATCTCCTCTTCCTCCTGATTATCCGTTCGTTGTTGAGTACATCAGACCTGAGTCTGCAAGACCAGAAGATCCTCCATATTATTCATACCTTTCGATGGCCACGACTGGGAACGCGGCTTCAGCTGTGAGTGTTGCAGGCATTCAGACTCCTGCTTCTGTAAAAGGAGGAGGCACAATTGCTATATCTTCGATTGCTTCTAGTACTACTGTGTTTGGCTCTGGTTTCACCCAAGCACAAGCTTCTCAATCTGGTCCCTTTTGTTTTGGAATGCCCACTAGTGGGATTCCTTCATTTTCCTTTTCCGCTGTTGCAGCTGCATCTACACCCATGTCTTCCATGGCTAGTGGATCAACTTCTTTTCAAGGGTTCCCCTTCGGAACTGGGCATATTCCTAGTTCGAATCCTTCTTTAGGGTCCTTTCCGTTCACTTCTCAGACTCAGAGTTTCAACCCTTGGTCTGGAGGTCAGAATTCAACTACTTTTACAGGTTGGAACCTTGTATTTACTACAGCGGGGGCAGGGAATCAGTTTTACGCCGGTCACCAAGGGAATGCTTCTTTCCCTTCGTCGAGTGCTTATCAGAATTTTTCCCCTCTTTCTAATGCCTGGAACCCCTATCAGGGGCTTTCCTCTTCATTCAATACTTCAGGAGGGGGAACTGGTCCGGTCTTTGGTAACTCTGCGTTGGGAGGAGGTTCTTCTCCTTTTTCTACGAGTTCTTTCTGGCAACCTGGTGCCTCATCAAATCCAGGGTATTCTTTTCAGAATGTAGGGAATTCATCCCATCAAGGATGGAATCCTCAGGCTCCGCCTCGTTTACCTTTTTTGGCAACGTTAAACTTTCCAGATCTGTCGAAATTGACGAATGATCCGATCCAGTACAGTCCGGGGTGGCCTCCGGTTCCGACCAAACTACCTTCAGACATTCCAAAGTTTGAAGGCAAGAATGGAGAGGACCCGACCGACCATATCACCACCTTCCATTTATGGTGCTCTTCTAACTCCCTGATCGATGATTCGATTAGGTTGAGATTGTTTCAACGCACCTTAACTGGAAACGCTGCCAAGTGGTATATTGAGTTAACTAGGGGCAGTTTTGCTACATTTGGAGAGCTGGCGGTTACATTTCTAAATCATTTCCAGTTGCCCGTTCGTTATGACGCTGGGACTGAACTCCTAGCTAATTTTAAGCAGGACGACACAACCCACATTTCTGACCATATTCAGGAATGGCGGAGAAGGAAGAGGCTTATTAAAGCTCATATTCCAGGAGAATTCCTTTTGGAATGGTTTCTGAAATCTCTGCAGTCAGAAATTTCTAAAGATGTATCCCTGTCTGGGGTATTTTCTGAGGAACAGGCTATTTTTAGGGCCCAGCAGTTGGAACTGATATATTCTCAGTCTGGGGTCCTCCATAAATATTTGCTCAATGCTCCTCGCTCCAAATTAGATTTATCCAAAACTAAGCCTGGTCCTCATGGTGATGGACTTATTGGGTCGATCAATAGTGGTGCAGCTAGCCTGCTTACTCAATTGCAGCAGTTGTCTTTACAATCTGCTCCTTCTGGTCAGGCTGTGCCTGCTGAGTCATCACCTTCCCAATCTTTGTCGATAAATGCTGTCCAAACTTCCGATCCCAAAGGAAATCAACAATCCGAAGGGAAGAAGAAGGGACGGAATAATAAGAAAAAGGGAAAGAATGGGAAGGGTAATGCAAATAAAACCAACGAGCATGTTGGTGAGGGTCCAAAGGATAAAAAGAAAGTGAAGTTTCCATGCAAGTTATGTACTGGAGACCATCTTACACACCTTTTCCCTAAAATTCAGGATGCGCAACGCTTGTTAGCTCAGCAGGGTTCTTCTAGTTCCCAGGCTGTGTTGACAAACCCTTTTCCCCAAGGGAAACAGCTAGTTGTTAGCGTGAATCAAAATTCTGAAGCTTCCTCTGGGGGCACCCAGGAAGGGGAAATTCCATCAAACATATACATGATGAGTGCTCACGTGGATGTCGCTACGAGATCCCGTGATTATGGCGAAGAAGAGTCTTCGAAAGCTAAGGGTGCTCCCGATGCTACTGAGCCGCTTCATATTACGAGGCCTACTGTTGAGCCTATACCTCGGATGCCAAAAGCATCTACTAAGCGTACGACGATTAATCCAAATGCTAGGGCTGCCCAGAACTACTCTATTGTGGAAGATCTGGCACAGAGTCCTTGTGCCATGTCGGCTCTTGAGGTGCTCCAGTCTTGTCCGGCTCAGCGCAGTGCTCTGCTCACTGCTCTTGGGGCTGTCGATCCAAAGAACTCTCTTATGATTACTTTCGATATGACTAATTTTAAAAAGAGACTCCCCCATCATATGGCTTTTCATATTAAATCATCGTACCGGAAATGCAATATTTTTCGGACGGTCGTTGATGAGGGTGCTTCCACATGTGTGATGTCTCTCACATGCTGGAAGGGAATTGGATCTCCCGCAGTTGTTCCATCTGCTACTCTTCTGACTGCGTTTGACGGTCATTCTCACAGACCGCATGGTATTGTCCCAGCTTTGCCTATCTGTGTTGGGGGAAAAACTGTAAATATAGAGGTTGAGATAGTTGATGCAAGCTTGGACTACAACCTTCTATTGGGGAGAAACTGGATTTATGAGATGGATGCCATTGTATCTTCATTGTTTCAGATTATTTGTTTCCCTCACGAAGGGAGGATTGTTATAGTGGACCAACTGGACTGTCCTCCTGTAGACCCGAATGCATCTACTGACTCAACTATTCCAAAGTTGGATAATACTAAGGCGCCTGTTGAGAATTTAGGGGTTGGAATGTATTCTTCCTTGACGGGTACTTTTGATATTCCACCTCCTACGGTTCATATAAATGCAATTTCATCGTCCAGGGCTCCTCTTCGAAGAGAGTTCTTCAGAACTCATTATTTTTCGGACCCTTGGACCTTACCTTCCCCTACCGCCACATTAGCGGAAGGTCAAGTGGGTGGAACGACATTTCCTATGTCTGCAGCTGAGATTGCTTATCAGTCTATTGTTGACTCTGCAGAGTCCATCCCAGCTCCTCTTTCACCGGAATAGTTGGATGGAGATGTGGCTCCGGCTTGGACACTTAGTTCTTCTTCTGCCCAGGATTGCCTTGATACCACTCTTCCATCTGAAGAGGCCATCCTAGAAGCTATGACTGGTATAGATAGACCGTGGGATGATTTGCATCATCGGTCTTAATTTTTACCTGATTTGAGCGAAGTTGAATCAAGTTTTCCAAGTCCTTTGTCTCCTGGTCCTGTTCACCCAGTCCTGAACCCTTTAGCACCAACACAGGTATATGCTGAAGGGAACATGGCTGTGATTTCTCCAACTATCCCGGTGAACATTTCCAGGGATCCCAATGTTATTGAGAATGTCTTCATCGGAGCTGAATGTTCCCCTGAAGAGATTCAGATTTACATTGATCTCTTTAAAGAGTATAGGGATGTATTCGCTTGGTCTTATGAGGAAATTCCTGGTATAGATCCATCTATTGTCCAGCATGAGATCAAGACTTACAAAAACGCTAAGCTCGTGAGGAAAAAACTTCATCCGGTTAATCCTAGGAAGGTAGCAGCTATCAAAGCCGAGGTGGAGAAGCTGCTCAAGGCAGGATTCATTTTCCCTGTTCCTTTGACTGAATGGGTTTCAAACCCTGTTCCCGTAGATAAAAAACAAGGAACAATTCGAGTTTGCATTGATTTCAGAGACCTTAATAAAGCATGTCCTAAAGATAATTACCCCACACCATTTATAGATCAGATCATCGATGAGTGTGCCGGTAACGAAATTTTCTCCTTCATGGACGGTTTCTCCGGATATAATCAGATTACTATCCGTCCTGAAGATCAGCATAAGACTGCCTTTATTTGTCCCTGGGGTACTTTTGCTTACAAGAAGATGCCTTTTGGTCTTAAAAATGTTGGGGCTACGTTTCAGCGGGCCATGTCATATGCCTTCCACGACATCAAACAGATTATCGAGGCATATTTGGATGATTTAGCTGCTCATTCTCGAAAGAGAATGGATCATCCTGCTCACCTCCGGAAAATATTTGAACGATGTCGTTTCTACAAGATTAGATTGAATCCGAACAAGTGCGTTTTCGCGGTTACATCCGGTCGGTTATTGGGATTCATTGTGTCTAGGGAAGGGATTAGGGTAGATCCCTTCAAGGTTGAGGCAATACTTCAGTTGCCTCCCCCGTCCTCTATTCGTCAACTTCAAAGTCTACAAGGAAAGGCTAATTTTCTTCGGAGATTTATCGTAAATTATGCTGAAGTTACCAAAGGATTTATGAGATTGTTGAAGAAGGGAGTTCCATTCTTTTGGGATGACTTCGCTCAACGCTCATTCGATGCTTTGAAAAAAGCATTGACCTCTGCTCCTTTATTGAGTCCACCTGATTATAGCAGGGATTTCCTTTTGTATCTTGTAGCAGCAGAATCTACCATTGGTATGGTTCTGGTTCAGGAGGATGATGCTCTTGCAGAGCATGTTATATACTATCTTAGTCGAGGATTGGTAGGTCCTAAGCTCCGGTATACTCTGATAGAAAAGTTAGCTTTAGCAGCTATTCATGCTGTGCAGCGACTCCGGCATTACATTCTTCTACGAAAAACTTATGTTTTGGCAGCAGCCAATCCATTTCAGTTTGTCCTCAGTAGGCGAGTGATTGGGGGAAAATACAATAGATGGATTGTGATTTTGGAGGAATTTGATCTTGAGTTTATGTCTGCCAAGTCCAAAAAATCATTAGTTTTCGCAGAATTGATCTCCGAGTTTCCCTGTGGGGAAGAAATGATTTATGATGAATCCTTCCCGGATGAACATTTGTTTCTTATCTCTCCACAGGATCCTTGGTATGGAGATATAATTGTGTATCTTCAGACTGCGAAGTTTCCCTCTACTTTTTTGAAAGATGAGCGTCGTAAGTTGCGTCACTTGGCTAAGAGTTACTTGATCATTGGTGATGCTTTATACCGTCGAGGGGTTGATTCAATCCTGAGACGTTGCTTAACTCTCGAAGAAGCTGAGGCTGTGCTCAATGATTGCCACAGTGGAGCTTGTGGTGGTCATTTATCTGGGCTTGCTACAGCCCAAAAGATCTTGCGTGCTGGGTACTTTTGGCCTTCGATTTTCAAAGATTGTATGGAGTCGGTCAAAAAGTGTCATCCGTGTCAAGTTTATACTCAAAAAATGCGCGCTCATCCAGCTCCGCTTTTTCCAGTCATTACTATCGGTCCCTTTACAAAGTGGGGTATTGATTATACTACTTGTAACCCGCCTTCGGCTAATGGTCACAAGTACATTATTGTAGCAGTAGACTACTTTACGAAGTGGGTCGAGGCTATGCCTACTTTTGGGAATGATGGTGAGACTGCAGCTCTTTTTCTTTTCAACCAAGTTATTGCTCATTTTGGTATTCCTAGAGAGATTTTCACTGATCATGGCAGTCATTTTCAGAATAGCATGATGGCTGAGTTGGCTCTCAAATTGGGTTTCTGGCAGGAGCATTCATCTCCGTATTATCCTCAGGCCAATGGGCAAGTGGAAGCCGTGAATAAATCCTTGAAGACAATTCTTCAAAGGACAATCGATAAAGCTAGATCCAACTGGCATATTATGCTATATCCCGCACTTTGGGCATACAGGACATCAGTGAAAACTGCAACTGGCTTTACTGTGTTTCAGCTAGTGCATGGGGTGGAATCTGTATTTCCTATTGAATGCGAGATTCCTTCTCTTAAGTTAGCTGTTGAACTTCTTCCTGACACTTCTAGTCTTGAAGAACGGCTTCTTCATCTGGAACATCTCGATGAGCAGCGTCGGGATGCCGCCACGATGAATGAAGCACATAAAAACCGAGTTAAAGTCCAGTACGATAAGGCGGTCAAACCCAGGGTTTTTTCGGAAGGTGACCTTGTTTTGGTCTATGCCCAAGAAAAAGATGCCCTGGGGGCAGGAAAGTTTAAGTCTATGTGGTATGGCCCCTTTATCGTTAAAAAATTCCTTAAAAAAGGAGCATATACCTTGGTTGATTTTGAAGGGAATGAGTTGCCGGAGCCTAGAAATGGGCTCTATTTGAAAAATTATTATGCCTAGGCTTTGGCCTGGCATTTTTCTTTTGTATATAGTAGTTTTGCTTTATACATATCTGCTTTTTCGATCTTTGATGGGATGGTGATGTTTTTGATCTGCTTTGGCAGGTTGTTTTGGATGTCATGAGTCATTTTGGTTTCACCGATGGTGCTAGTAGACACACCCGGAACTTGGCTTCCGCGGCTTGGGTGCTTCATTATCCATCCGGTCAGCTGTTAGTATCAAGAGGAGTCTGCATTGGTCCTGCTTCCAATAATATAGCAGAATACACTGCAGTTATTTATCTACTCTCGGATGCAATATCTTTGGGTGTTGATTCGTTGGTAGTTTTCTTGGACTCTCAGCTGGTGGTGTCGCAGTTGAACAATACTTATCGGGTTCGAGATCCATTTTTACTCCGGTTGTTCTTGAGGGTACGTTTGTTACAAAGATCATTTCAATTTTTAACTTTCATTCATATTCCTCGAGCTGACAATTGGCTGGCAGACTCATTAGCTAATCAAGCCATTGATTGGCACATTAATCATTCCATACAATAAAATTTAATCATCAAAAACATCATACATTTTGATACATTTGTCACATCACATCAAACATCGCTGTATATATATCATCAGAGTGTTCAAAAAACTATACAAAATTTGGATCCATAAGTCATACAAAAAATTGGGCTTATGCCCGATCATGTTCAGTCTCAAAAAATATACAGTCATCTGATATATCATATCTATCTAATCCTGTGGTCCCTGCCCAGAAGTTGTGTTCCTATAGAACACGATCGTAGTGGCAACTCGGCAGAATAACCGTACCCAGTCACGGGGTACTCCTACCACCCGTCTCTGGATGGCTTCAGGCAGATCTTCCACTGCAGCCATAGGTACTTGGCGGGTTAACCCCTCCAAGCTCCTCTGTAGAGCCTGGAGGGTCCTGTCTGGATCTACTGTATCTGCCTCGCCTCTGCGATGCTTATGTCGTGGGTAACCCTCAGGTCGAACTAGTCCAATATCTGTAACATGATCATTATAAAATTGTAAGTCATCTTGAATCCAATCAAAAACATGTTTTTTTTCCACATTTTTCCATACATATTGAAAAAATCCAAAAAATTTATATAAGTCAAAAATTGCAAACTTACCGACTGAGCCCCATGCCGTGCCTGGTGGAAGGACAAGGTCTGGATCGCCTCGGAAATCCATCCCGGCATAGGGATAGTCTTCCACAGCGATGATTTGTTCTCCCCACCAAAGGAAGAACTCATCATCACAAGTGGTTTGGGGAACTTCACTTTCCCCCAATATCTTCATCAAGTCAGCCCATCGGGCAATTCTTGGATCTCTAGGGCTGCTGATAGAAGAGATCACTTTGGATCTCAGCCCAGGAATCTTCTCGAAGAAGAATGTCATCAAGATTGTACCATATCCAAAATGTTTTGTCTTTACTTTTCGGATAGAAGTCAATTGTTGCTTCATATTCATCAGTAGAGTTGTGCACCAATCATATAAATGAGTTAAGCATTCCACTGCTATACTCATTTGAGTCCTGGATGCCTGGTGTAGGGAAGCAGATCCCGCTACCCTGCCAATGGTAAAAAGGAGGATTTTCATGTGCAAGTCTCTTAAATCTTTGATAGCAATTTGAGGTCCAACCTTCTTGGAACCCTCTACGCAGTAGACGTGGACGTAATCTTCCACGGTTAGCCCTCCCAAAGGCTTACCATGCAAGTCTACTGGCTCCCCCCTCCGGGAGAGTCCAGTAATAAAATAGATATCTTCCACCTCGATGCATATGGGCATTTGATCTATTATGAAGCAGTCTTCTTCTGGTTCCCAATAATTCACAAGAATTTCGAGCAACCGGACATTACTCTTCATATTTGGAATTTTGAAAAACATGAGAAATCCACAATTTCGGAGAATATTTAGTGATACTTGGTCCTGCATGACTTCATTGTCTATGGCACTAAGTTCCCGCTCTCTCCAAGATATAGTAATCCTGCAAAAATTCAATAATTTGTTCATTAGATATGCGTTTTTTTCATTTTGGGTTGCGCATACGCGACTTTCTTTGTGCAAAGTCGCGTATATACGTGACTTGGTCATTACAAACCAGCATATGCGCAAACCCGTGATTTTAAACAAATGGTTCTACGGTGAAAATTCCTAATTTTTAACTTATGAACGGACAAAATAAATAACAAGGATGAATTAATATCTTACCTAACAAATTCGGTGAAGTTTGACGGTCGATTTCTCCTATTTTGACGAAAGAGGCTTTTTCTCCAAAGCACTTTTTTCCAAATCAGCAATGTAACAATGAACCAAATATGAGGTAACTTGTGTATTTATGCCCAAAATTGAAAAATTTTTACAAAAATTTGTTATGCTTATTTTTTCAATCTATCTTAAGCTGGATAACCTGGATGCTTGAAAGTGCCAGATTGGTATATTTTCAGGTACATTTTGACGAATCTGAGATTTTTCCCGGTTTTTGATCCATGACTGCTGACCCGTCATGGTAGGTATATGATCTTCACTGGCATATAGGTTAGGGAATCCACTTTTCATTAAATTTTTCATACTAGCCTCCATTCTGATCACTTGCCATAGGGTCGATCCCATCAGGTCATGAGTATTTCACCCATTTCACTCGCCGATTATTTAATCATGACTTGGTGGTAGAGCCTTCCTTTACATGGGCTTCCTAGTTAGTTCCTCGCTAGCATTTGTTGCCCATGTTGCGTTTTATGTAGGCTCGGGAGTCCTCTTTAGTCCCGCCATGACTTATGTGTTGAAGCTTCATTCTTCTTCTTCCTCACTATCATTTTTTCTGGCTATTACCCTAGAGGCTCCCTGGTGTCGTTAAGTTGTATTACTGCATTGCATATTGGCTACTTGTTTATCCTGGCCTTTAGCCGGCTTCATTTGGACTCGATGTTTAAGCCAAATTTTGACCTTGACTCTCTATACAAGTTAACCATTGCATGCACTTAGCTATCACGACTTGACACCTTTTACCCATGGATGGAACGTTCCTCTGAGTATCACTTACCAGTTTTCGCCACATTGCATTGAGCATAGGATTGTTCCAATCCCAGGAACTAGTGCATCTGATTTCCTGATACTCGTTCTATCCATTGTACCATAGCATTCTTTTATTCTTTTTCAGGCTTATTATATGAAAAAGACAAAAAAATCAAATATAACAAAAATGAGGGCAGGATATGTAGTAATTTGGGACTTCGATATAGTGTGGGTTTGTGTTATTGAACTAAACGCCTTACTCTCTATTTCCTCTATTTGGGATGATTTGATTTTGACACTCAGAACATTTACATGTTCTTTGGACCAGTCTCCCAGGTACCTCACCTCTCTTCGAATCATATGGAGAGTTTTTGCCTCTGCCTTGGACTTATACTCATGTCACTTATTACATAACGGGTCATCAGCAGTCATGCTTTTGTTCAAGGGAAGTCTAACCAGAGTCAGCCATTCTGCAGTGTCTCTTGACTCATTATTCAGTCGGCCTTCCCGGTCTTGTCAGTATCTTATTCTATCACATCAGATGTTTTGGTCCTCTGCTCGTACTGGTTTGAGAAGGTCCCCGTTGACTTCTTGCTGGCGAGTTTGTCTCTTATCGACTATGACACATTGCTCTGAGAGCAAACCTAGAGCTGCACCCTGCCCCTATTTCCATCATTGATAGGTGAC